>JAZDUH010000381.1:0-10000 GCA_036419115.1 Scarus forsteni | reverse complement strand
GACGTAAAAACAGTAGAATTAGGCTCCATAGTGGTCTGTGGCCCATTCCTGTCTCTCACATTATGCTCTCAGCTTGACTCTTCCTGCTCCGGCCTCCATCTCTGTAATTTATTCCCTTAATGTGTTTTCTTTATCCTTTTTTTCCCTCTACCCATGCCTTTCCTTCCTGCCTCTTTATTTCCCCTCGCCGTGATGGCTCACTCTTCTTAAACCACCGACCATCCGAGTTTCTCTCCCGCTGTTTTGATCTTTCAAACATTCAATATCCGTTTCTCTGTCTTGCTTTCTTGCCTGGGATCTTCCTATTTCCTTTTCATCATTCTTTCCCCCACCTCTTCAACCAGGAGCTGACATTAATCTCCTGCTGATGGACTCTAATTACAGTGTCCACTCTAAAATCTGACTCCTGATCCCCACCGCTTCAGGGTGTAGGAGATCATCAGAGGAGCCATATAATAATAGCAGGTGGAGGGAGACTGATTTTACACCTGTAATTTAGTTCGCCTGTTTTGTTTTAACATCAATCAACACATTTATTCTGTATCTTGTTTACTGTGGGGACAGAGGTGTGTACAATTTGAGGTCAAATATTAGCTGTGCTGAGCTGCATTTGCCACATATAAGTTAAAACAATCTCAGCTTTGGCGCACTGTGATGACAACTAGACATGTCGCAGTTTGAGTCCAAAGACCCAATCAAACCTCGACAACATGCCTGGACAGAATTCTTGAACATTTTTACTGTACCAGATTTATTTGAAAAGCAGAAACCAGCCTTAATTGACGATGATTTCATGTTATATCATGAGCTCAAAGAAATGTTGTTTTGCCCAGAGAGTTTCTTGAAAGCATATTCTCTCTTTCCTTACTAAGTTCAGTTATTATCACAAACACCAACCTCCGATTCATTTTGGTCACCAGGCAACTTGCACATGAGATTACGACAACTTAAAACATGTTCAAGTTACTCCACTACTTTGTGCTAAATCCTGGGGTGAGCCTCCAGAAGCCTTTTTATACTCACTAGCATCGTCTTGGTCTCAAAATGATTTAAAAAAGAGACACTGTTTCTCTTTTGAACTATTTTAACTTATATAAAATAGGAATTCCAGTGGGAAGGTCAAAAGAAATTTGCAACAGGCCATGTGGTTAAATATCTTATTTTTGGGGTGGGTGGCTGTACATCCTCTACTCGGGTCCTCTACCAGAGGCCTGGGAGCTCAAGGGTCATGTGCAGTATCTTAGCTGTTCCTAACACTGCACTCATCTTGAATGAGATGTCTGATGTTTCTCCAGGGATCTGAAAGAGCCACTTCTCCAGTGTGAAGGCCACTGCCTTGAGTGCTCCAATGACCACAGGCACTACTATTGCTTTGGTATCCTTAAGCCCTTGGTATTTTTCTAGTTTCTCATGTTCCTTTTTCTTGATGTCGCTATCACTCGGGATGGCTACATCTATCACATTGGCTTTCCTCTGCTCCTTGCCCATGATTACAATGCCTGGTTGGTTGGCCATTACCATTTTGTCAGTCTGCATCTGGAAGTCCCACAGGATCTTAGCTCAGCCATTGTCTCCCACCTTGGGAGGTCTTCACCATTCTGACTTAGGGGGCCCCAGTTTATACTCTGCACAGATGTTCCTGTACACTACCCCGGCTACTTGGTTATGGCGTTCCATGTTTGCTTTCCTGCCAGCATCCTACACCCTGCTATTAGGTGCTATCAGGCATTTTGCCTTTATTGGCAGTGTAAAGGGGACTGTGTATAGAGCTGGAAAGGGAATAAGAGAGTCAGTGATTTAGTCTCAAATTGACCCCGGGCTGCCCACACAAGGCACAAACATCATCACATATGGGTCGGTGCATAGACATAAACACCTTGTGTTGATGGCCTAGTCTGGTAGGTGACTATACCATCGATCAGAATGTAGAGGGTTAGAGCCTAGCTTCAACTATCACATGTCGATGTTTCTCTAGGCAAGATATTTGAACCCCAACTCCTGTGTCAGTGGTGTCTAAAGGAGCTGAGGGTGTCATCTTAAACTCATGGATAGCTTACATAGAAACTCAGACGGATCAGTGAGTGGATCTGAGAGTGAATTTTTAGGTGTGACCTAGGGTGTAAAAATGCTCTGAGAAGTCAAAAAAACTAGAAAAGAGTTATAAAAACTTGAGTCCATTCACCATAATCTTTTTAATTGACCTCTTTAGCTTCATTTGATTCACAAAGCTATGTTTGGCTGTTGAAATTTTGGCTTAGTTTAAAAAAAGATTTTGAACACTTAAACACCTTTCTGTTGATGTCAAAAAATCCGACTGGCTAAGAGAATTGCTGAAAATGACTGTTAAAGAATGATAAGAAAATATAAGACCCTGTAACTGATCTTTAACTCACCACTCAGAGAAGTACAGCTTGTTTTCTGGCTAAACTATATCGTAAGTGAACTGTAAAACTTATTTGATTAGAAAGGGTTTGTGAAATATTAACAATCTAAATTGTACTGGCAAACATTATTTGTATAGGCTGGTTTCCAGAGTCAATTGCACCATGGATAAGTTTTTAACACAAGATACATATCTTATCATTACTTTTGCTGTGGGTCTGCCAAAACCAGGGGATAGAGCAGTCTTATAACTCTACCTTACCCTCATTATATAAGAGAGGAGAAAACCCTGTCTTCACCCACAATGAATAATACATGACCACGAAACCACCTAATTTTTCAACATTTTCCCTTGGTTTGACATCATGGTGTGAATTATGTTATACATTTTCAAACCTTTTATTAAAAATATATGGTGTGAATGCAGGGTCCCTGAAGAGACTTGAATAAGTAAGGTCAGCACAGCAGGTAAGGACCTGCACAGGAAATGAAGCTTCCACTGGCTACCTCTCTACCTGACAAAAACACTGTGGTTTTTAATCTCAGGGAAACAGAAAACCAGGAATAACAAATGCAGATGAAGATCTGAAGAGGGTCACACCTAAAGCAACAGTATGTCATGTCTCCGTGACATGGCACTGCCCTCACAAGATGACATTGCCTCAGTCTCTTCCATGGTTCGAAAATCAGCTGCCAAATCAACTGGGAGTAAACACTTAAAAGTTCACAATCTATGACAGTCAGGGTGGGCAGGCCCCATCATGGATCTGTCAGGGATGTTTTAAGTGGCTGCATCTGTATGTGGTCCCAATGGAAAGGATAATTTCCTCATGCTGGGTGAGATAGGTGTGCAAAGTTGCTGTAAAACTAACTTGAAGACCAGGATACATAAATAAGGGTAGATGCCCTATATATACAGCCCTGGCTCTGAATTTCAGCAGGTAAATACTATGGCTCGGGCCAAGCCACCAAAACAGGGTACACCTCCCACATCCAGGGGGCGATCATACTCATGTGCAGATCAGACAGAGGGGGGAGTCGTGCACAGTTAGTGTAAGAGAGAGCTACAATAGGTGCAGTAACAATGGCTGAAAAACAGCCCAAAAGAAAAAGGTCAGAGGAGTGAAAAGTGAAAAAGAAGGGCTATGACCATGAAAGGGCGAAGACCCGGGTCAACATTGGTGATGTTTTCCGACGGTGGAGGGAACTACACAAATTGAACAACCTAAAAACAGACGCGGATGTCGCCGTCTGTCTGCTGGATAGGTAAGCAACATTAGCTTTGTGGTGCTTCACATAACAGTAACAGCCGTTGGGCATTCATCTTATTGTCTAATCTGCCAGAATGTACTGTTGTTGTGAAGTTATCAATAATGGAAGTTGTGTTGTCTGGCCGAGTCAGGGTTACCTTAGCTACGTTGGTCAGCTACGCAGTTTCCACGGCCGTTTCCATGATGATGCACGTTCATCAGCTTTCGGGGTGGAGCAAGGGGTGAGGTATGAAGGGAGAGGCGGGTCTAAATTTGTTTATCAACAACCTCTCCACTCGTTTTCTCCCACATCCCTGACTACACCTTTAAACTACCATATGGATTGTTGTCTTAGAACAAGGCACTCGGACTGAAGCACTAGCACATCACTTCATTACCGTTTTAAAAACTTTTTTCATGATAATTGGTTGAATATTGATGCGACATATGTTGAAGTTTATGTTTGATTTTCAAAATGTTTTATCCACACTGCATTGATAAAATGTTCATGTAAGAACAGTTTGGTCAGGGTTACATATATTTCTCTTAGCTGATCAACATTATGTTGGATTGTTTATTATTTGAGATCCTGACCTCTGATCAACATGGCATTTCCTCCCAGAGTACTGTCACTCACTGGATATCGAATCTTTGTCGGACCATTCATTGTAACCCCTAAGCATTGTTTCACATTAACATCTGCAGTTTCAGAAATACCAAGACCAGCCCAAAGCCCTCACATTGCATGTTCAAAGCCTGTTAAATCATGTTTCTTTATTTAAATGCTTGGTTTAACTTCAGCAGTGTGCCTTGAAAGTGTGTGTTTAACTGCATGGCTAAAATTACATTCTGATGACCAAAATAGCCGCCAAAAGTGTCTAGTCATCATTCAGTTCATTAGCGAATTATTAAGGTGTTTTTGTGGAGTTTTGGACAACAGTATGTCTTTTCTTTTTAAATATATAGAGCAATTTCCATACCACAAATCTAAATGACTGTGCCTATTAAAAGTTTGAGAAAACACAAAAATCGGACCTTGAATTCCTCGTGGACAGCACAATAACAACTCCAAACACAGAGATGAAAGGTTGTCTCGGGATGCTTTTTGGCCTTGAAGCTATTGTGCATTTAACCCACTTTAAACTGCCCCCCCAGCACGGACCTCAGTGTCAAACAGCGTTATTTGCACTGCAAGGCCGACCTGACGCTGGGACTTTTCTGAGGGACTCTATTGTTGGAGCCGCAGTAAAAAGGAAAATGTAGATTGCTTAGTGACAGGCCCCAAGGACTCAACCATTCGTACTCCTCTTTAGCCCGTGGGAGGACTGTCATGTATGGGGACATATTCTGGCTTTTATTGTTGTTTTTGAATGGATTCACAGAGATTGGAAGCCTTGAAAAAGGATTCTCTGCTCAGAAAAAAGCTTTCAGTGCCTTGCAGGTTTTGGTGTTCTAAGGAAAATGGATGCATCGATTTAACCAGGCCCGACTGAATTCAGCGACAATCCCAGCGGTCCGTCCTTGGCTGCTGCTTTCATCTGCAGTTTCCTGCTCTGGATGCATCTGCATGCTTTTTGAGTGAAATTAGCCCAATTTGGACTGGTGTGCGCTGGGACCCGCTGATAGCCGCCAACCAGCTCACCTGGAAGCAAACTGCTGAGATGGGGAGCAGCAGGCTTCCTTCCCAGTAGATAAAAACACAAACCTGAATTGTTATTATTATTATCCTATCTCTCGTCTTTAAATCGCCCAAAATATTCAGCCACCCTCCCTGTGGGTTGTCAATAGAGGAGCAAAGAGCTTAGAAATCTGCCTGTTTATATACATCACATCAAGAGCAAATATTAATGCTCAATTTCCTAGCAGTGGGCCATCCTATAATGCATTTATCCTCTGCAAATAGCAATGTCACGCTAACTCCAGGGAGAGGCGTCAGCTGAAATGTTATGAATAACTTGATCAAATTACACAGTGGGTGCAGGAGGCGAATAATAAGACCAGTGCTGTGGGTCTTGGCAGCCCAAAAGGGCCCAGCCAGGTTAAGGCACCCAGCCAGACACCATGCCTGGAACTAAATGAAGCTGTTAGCAAATGCTACAGGTCGTACAGAGGTGCTCACTGTACTCCCTCAGGGCCGACCATCTGCTGACACATGAAATACCAAGACAAAAAGAGAGAAGTATTTTTATGCTTCTGAAGGGAAGTCTGACTGTGGTCATTTCACCTTTTGGGTGAACTTTCTGACAAGGGTCAAAATATTTCAAGCTCTATCTTTCTTAAAATAAAAAAAGTTCCTTTATTTCTTTAGAGCCGGTTCTCTAGACCAGCTCATTGTTAGGGAAAAACTTGAGCTTTTGGTGGAAAATTAAGGGTAAGCTGTTCTGATGTACTTCTTTTGGTGTCCATCTAAAATCAGAAGCTCATTCAAGTATTCCTGCGAAAGGATCAAGACAGTTTCGTTGCTGAGCAGCTGGACCGGCCTGATTCAACGTCTGTAATTAGATTCTAGCACACTGCAAAGCACACCAGGGAACAATTCATATAAAATCAAATCCAGAGTCTTGACATGCCTCAGGTGAGTTGAATATCTCATGTCAAAGATTCCAAACATGTCAAAAGATCTGTGAGGAAATGTTCATAAATTTACTACCAAGTGGCCCTAAAGCTTTGATTCTGAGATGACTAGAAGAAAAACAAACACCTGAATAAACATAAATAATACACAGCACCCACAGGTGAGATTATCATCAAATATGTAACCTTGATTTTACCTGGTTAAAGATCTTGGTCACTCTGTTGTAAGCAAGAGGGCTTGTTTATCTACTTCTTAGGCTACGTTTACATGGAAACTCCTGACTTAAAGAAAAAAATGTGTCCTTTGCCTTTTAGAATTCTTTTGCGTTCAGACGACAACTCTCTGAGACAAGTTAATCCACTGTAGCATGCATGCCGGCTCAGGAGATGGCGGTGCAGCACTGCTACAATACACGAACGAAGAAGAAAACCTTTCGCAAACAACAATGGTGAATAGACGCACAGAGCCACAGGATTTTCTTTTCTGGACAACAAATCAGTTCGAACAACAAATCTGTCTGGATAGTTTTGTCTGGATAACAAACCGAGCACGGGAAGAGGCTCACACGTTACTTGGCGGATGCATGGGCGGACGGCCGAAGCGGTTGTTCTTCCTGGTATACACACGCAGCTTTCATATGATGGAGTACTGCGCATGCAGTGACGTCAGCATTTCACCCTGAAACACTCTGATACGGGTTTACACGAAGCCAAATGGAGAGCAGATTCAAATCTTTCCACTCTGGAGCCTGTTTTCAAAAGTTTCCGTTTTCAACGAGTTTCCATGTAGATGCAAGGCCAAAACACAATGAAAACTTAGCGGATTTGACCCTTTTTGGCGCCATGTAAACGCGACCTTAAGCTTAAGATTTGATTAAATGTATCTGTACCCCACTGATTCACTTGTACTTTAACAGTTTGTTTTGTGGGTCTAATAAGTGCTGCAACATTTTCCTGCTACCCGAGTAAGATTACATTAGATCTGCTAAGACCACATTTAGACTTATTCCTTTACCTTACTTCCTAACCCAAACTAGAAAGTCACTCATTAAAAAATCACTTAAGTAAAAGTCTTAAAGTAGCTACTATTAAATGTACTTAAGTATTAAAAAGTATGAACACAAAAAGTTTTGGGAAAATCATTTAATATTCTGATTTAATGTCAGTTATTGAATGTCATCAATGGGATGTCCCATTATAAAGTTCAGTTTTTTGTGACATCAGTCAGGATCGAATCCAGCTAAAATTTACCTTGATGACAGAGATATGTACCTCATATTATCCTATTATATTGGAAGAGAATCTGTTCAAAAGATGGCTGAGATATGATTTTTTAAATTTCAGCTCACAGGATTTGATTGGTTTAAAAGCAGGTGTCCTGGCATGATTATTGGTTGTGGTTTTCCCTGTTTTACTCCTAATGTAGATAGCGGATATTTTTCATAATGTTCCTTAAACACATTATGAGTTGATTACCATTGGGTCATAAAGACCATTTTAACCAGTATTACAAAAAGTGTATCTAAATCAAATCACCAACCCCAGCTTTAAGTTTGACTCTTCCTCCCTCCCTCAGCTCCCTTCACCTCTTACTCCCTCTCTCCATTCCTCCCTTACGTAAAGTCCACAAAGTTGTGGTTCATCTATAGCAGAAGTTGATTTTCAAAATTGCATGGGTTCAGTCGTGCTCCTCACGGGCTGAATACAAGTCCTGCAATGCTAAACAGTCATTCAGTCATGAGAAACCTGCAAAGAGGCAGGCAGGGTGTGTTCATAAAGCTCTGTGCTCTTTTATTTTCATCTCAAATGAAAAACTCACTGAGTCATTATGTTACAGCAAAATGGTTCCCTCAAACTTCTTTTTTCTCCACCCACTAATTCAATTATAAATCCAATATCTTCTCTCCCTATGCCAAATGTCAAGCTGTGCCTGAGTTATTCCTGACTACGTGCAGAATCAGTTGGTTTTGGCCAGAAAAATGTGAACCAAGGCATGCTGGGATACAGCAGGCCCAGCTGTGTTCTTGCATTCAGATTGATAAAGAGATTAGTCGCCCCCTACGTCTGACCTAAAACAAGGTCGTCAGGGATGGATACTGTACATAAACACCTATCAGCATCATCTTCATGTCTTCTCACGGATCTCAACTGATAATAAAGAGAAATAACAAACTCTTACTTCCATAATAAGTGTTTAGAAATCAAACCAGGGATGATTGTGCCAAGATAATATTTAGATAAAAAAGAAATCTATCTGAACATGCTGTCTGTGCATGAGAAGAATTCTTTGTGTTGAAGCAGGTCCAGCAGTCTGTTTTTAAAGGGCTGTAAAGGGGAGTGGTCCATGTGCTCGGCTATCAGAGAGAGCTTTAATTTCCTCTGAGTCATTGCTGGATGATTGTGCTGCGCTGCCCGTCAAACACTCTCATTAATCATCAGAGACATTTACGGAGGATTTGGGTAATTGTGTGGCATTTACCTCACTAATCACTGTCATGTACATCACATGCAGAAGAAGAAGTTATCAGTCAAATCAACCAAACTTTATTTGTATAGCACATTTCATAAAATATTGCACAGCACAAAGTGCCTTACATAAAAAAAAAAAAAAATTAAATAAAAAAAAAAGTAGAAGATTGAATACAATGCAAATACAAGACTCTAACCACCCTCGCGATCCAAAGACATTAAAAGGAGATTCTGACAGAAGACAGAATTTGAGGACTGGGGAAATGTTATCTTGAATTAACCCTCTAAATCCCAAGCAGTTTCTGTTAGTTTTTCCACTTTTCTCTCATTTTTTCTCACTGTGGTCTAATTTTTCTCTACAATATGAAGTCCAGCACCTCAATGGATCAGAACAACCAAAGCTATTGACTGATGTGATTCAATTATGTCTACATTGCATGTAGCTACAAATCATAAGAAAAAAGGAAATCGAAAATACAAAAAAAACTAAATATTATTTTTGTTATATTATTTATACTAATTATAGTAATATTATTAATTTACAATCTACACTGTAGAGGCTATATACTAAGCACTCTTTCCTTTGTAAAAACGGCAGTGTGCTGAATGGCTCTGAGTAGGAATATGAACCGGCAAGACACTGCCGTGGGACAAAAATTCAAAGATTTTTTTGAACTCTGAATTCTGGTGGTATGTCATCAATTAAGTCTTGTTGAACGTGGTAAGAAGCTTAGTTTTTTTTGTTTTTTACAGAATTCAGCCAGAGCAAATGGTTTATTTTCTCCAAATATACAAACAAGACTTGAGAATCAAAGCAATGCTGATGAAATCTCATGAAATTGGCCCATTTTTTTCAGTTTTTTGGATATGCTTACTTTTGATACAGTCAGGTACCCTCGGAAACTTGAAAATCGAATGATCACGTCAGTGTTTTTCCGTTTCTGAATAGGGCAAATGGTTTGTAAATGACAGACATTGAAAAATAAGTGGCATTTTGATCCCCCTGGCAGGATCGGGTATCTATGGGATAAAAATGAGGAAACACACGAGCTAAGACTAAACTGACATAACAAGACAAAAGATCTGATAACAAATGAGATAAAAACATTATAGGGAAAAATAAATAAGTAACACCAGAAAAGCTCTCCGACAGTGCAGACCCCCGCCAAGCAGCTCAGTTACGGCAGTGGCTTTTCCACAACCCCCGTGAAAGATATAATTCTGAATCAGCACGCACTCCAATTGGATGGCCGAGTCATGTCTGTCCATGTGGACACCTCCTCCACTGGCACTGCCATGAAAGCGGGGTAATGTGGTGACATAGG